>JARHVA010004892.1:945000-965000 GCA_037957365.1 Torreya grandis
TCTAACTACTAAAATTAGACATACAGCTCGCGACTTAAAATAGTCTCTTAGCATGCAAACACTCGGTTTAACTAACTGACTGTTCGTAAATAGCAGTTCTGGACCGCACAGGAGACCGACGTCGGTCCCTGCTTGTCTGGTGCTGCCGATGTCGGCCGACTCCTCTGCCGTCGCCGGTCTCCTTCTCCATTGCATCTAACCGACGTCGGTCATACTGCCGACGCCGGTGGCTCTGGTTCTTCAGCATCCTTTCTTTATGTGTGTGCAAACGGTTGAAGCTTTTAGCTCCACACCCTGACAATGAGGATGGATGATAGAGATAGTGGTTGAGCTATCCTTGGGTATTGATACATGGCCAAGTGTTGCCTACATAGTCTAAAAAGACCTCAAGCTAATGTAGTTTCAACTAGAGGATAGATGATAATGAGTGATTAGAGGATGAAGATGATAACTATGATTAGTTATTAAAGATTATGACTCAGATGATGAGATGAGGATAAGAGATTTGATGTTAATTGAATGGATTATGAATATTGAATTAGTGATGAGAATGAGGTATAGATGATCAAGCCATCACAACTGTCATAAAGCTCATCATAGTCTAAGTAATCCATTAAATATGGCACTTGGCAGTATGCCCCATGATATAGACATGACCAAGAAAATGTTATGCCAAAGTGCATGGGTAAATAGAAAACTCTACATCCTTGAGGGCACATTTGGTGTCCTCATAGCATCCTTGTTCATTTCCTAATAAACAAAAAGACACGATTCAAAACATAAGGTAAACAAGATAAAATACATGGGTTGGATGATCATGATGTGATTGTGGACTTGGGATAGACTTGTATTTAGATAGGGTTATCATGATTATTGTTAGGCTAAGATGTTTCCCCTAGTTGAGGATAAAAAGATGGAGGATGGGAGAATGTATTTGACTACTGATTTGGTCTAGAAATTGAATCAAAAAATGGCCAAGCAAGGTGGTTTAAAAAAGTGATGATCGAGGATTACCAACATACAAGGCCTTGCAAGAGTCCAATCTAGCAAGAAAAGGACATAATGATGAGATTAAATACACTTCATACTAGCAAAGAAGTGATTTGATGTGTGTTAGGTATGAAGAGTCAGTGATAAGGAAGGTGATGGGATCAATGACCTTTCATACTAGCAAAGAGATGATGTGATGTGTGCTAGCTGTGAAGAGGAATTGATAGCAAAATGATGGGTGCCATATTAAATTCTTTGAAAAGGTTATGTGCACCAATAATACCTAGTCAAGAAGATGATGCAGATATAAAGGGATAGGTGACCTCTTTGATTTGGTTCTAGGATTAAATGTTGTATCTAAAGATGTGAATGGAAAATATGAAATGGATATCAAATGTTGTGAAAGATGAATGACATGGAGATGGATGTGACTAGGGGATTAGGCATAATATAAGACACCATGGACTATTTTTGGCTTTTTTAGATTTTATAATTTTTAGGGTTTTTGACATATTTCAAAATTTTAGGGCTTTTTTGGAATATGTATGTCTACTAGACAAATGGGGTTATTAGTAAAGGGAATACTAGGCCTACCAACCAAGATAAGGATGGGTGGAATACTGGATGGGATGACAAAAGGATGAGGGTGATGTGGACCAAAGAAGAAGGGACTGGGGATTGCTAATGACCACATAGTGAAGGAACCAAATGTTTATTTCCCTGAGTATCCATTGAAGGATATGTCAAGATGATGTGAGATCATGTCTTAAGATACCTTCCACTTCCTTACAAAGGTTAAGACATGAGTGGTAGACATGATGGAGGACATGATGGCAGATGATGGATAGGAAGAATGGATGGAGGACAAGGGATGGATGTGATGGGGGAAATTGATGGATTGTGCCCCCAAGTGTTAAGGTATAATGCATATAATAGATTATTTTACCATGATGTCAGAAATCAATTTTCATCATGGTACTTACACAAGGCATCAGAAGACTAGTTTTCACCATTGGACGAATAATTTTTATTTTATTTTTTACTTCTTTGACCTTTTTGACTTTTTTGACTCTTTTTTTTGACTTCTTTGACTTTTTTTAACTTTTGATAGCATCTTGATTTATTGGATACGAGCACGAGATGTAGGAATGTTGATACTAGTTAGATCCTTAACCAACACCAGTTCTAGAGATATGTGAAGTTAGGACCATGTTGTGGTGGCCTTTATTGATTATTGATTTAATGTCCTATTATTTTGACTAGGTATCTTTATAACCCCTACAAGGGACATTGTTGCCCATAAATTTAAGGCAGGGTGGGGATCGAGGTATGTTGTGAATGTGATGATGGGATATAGGATGTGAAGGAGGGATATAATCATGACATAAGATATGATAAGATGGGGAATATAAATGGGGTTCAATAGTTACATACACCATTGGATATGGTGGAGGGGATTCTTTAGATTGGTGCTATGAGATCATGGGATACAAACCTTTTGACTTGTTGATTCTTTAAACCAAGTATTAAGAGGATGGTTGACCTTAAGATTATTATTTTTGACTTTCTTTTGAATTGTTGATTGGATTTGACTTTGATTACCCCCTAGTGCCTAATTTCAGGCTTCACCAGAGGAGATTGATTTTTGACTTTGATATGCCCCTAGTGCCAAATTTTGGGCTTCATGGGGGGAAGACTTTTTTAATTAGGCCAATGATTTGATTATGCTTGATTTTGACTGATAGGATAAAATATAATTTGATCATGACTAATGATTATTAGATGATGGTCTTGGATATTTATATTTGTAGCACATGATATGGAATGCAAAGGGGAATCCAATAATGTATGTTCATGTTCATTCCCTTTAGAAAGAGAGATATAGGGATTATGGGGGCGAGGTGGATGATTAATGGTGTGTGATGGATTGAGGGGATAATGGGAAACATAGTCCTCATAAAGGTCACTAGGATCCCTAGCCTCAATGTTAGAGAAAGTGTCCTCAAGAACATCAAAAGGATAATTAAGACACGTATCCAAGGTAAGATTAGATATTTTCTAAAAATCTTCAACAAATAAGGCACTCAAGAATTTAGTTATGACTTCATCATCTAGAGTGGGAACAAAAGATATGCCTGGTGATTATTTATCATCTTGACTGCGAGATCCTTCAAAAGAGTAGGCATTAACATCACTTGTTTTAATATCAATGAGGGATGAGATTTATGATGAGGAATCTAATGTGGATGTTGGTGTTGCATATGATCCTTGTAGTGGCTCTAATGTGAATTTTCATGTGCATGATGCTGTGTTGCTAGTAGGGGAGTGATTATTCATAATTTACCTCTCAATGTGGGGTTTTTGGTATAATGTATGAGAGGAAAATGATGGAGGGATAATGTATTGAGCAAAGATAGGTCAATAAAAGGAATTATGGGATATGGGAGGACTAGGCTTATGAGGAATAGACTTGTTTTGAATGGATGGGTGGTAAAAGATAAGGGGATCATAGAGGATGGACAAGATGTCTTGACCTTGGATTGGAAGGGGAAGGGCTTGATCGTGATCAGGAATTAAATCTTGGCATTCCTCTTCGTGTTCACCCAGGGACAGAAATTCATCTGGTTCCTCCTCAATTACTATGTCACCATGATCGATGAGGTTTTGGACATAATATCATAAACTTTGACATCATTTAATGGAATGCCCCAAAGTTTGATGATAGAAATAGTATCAGCTTGCTTTATACGAAGAGGGCTTAGGCTTAGTAGGATCAAGATGTTGAATAGGTGGATAGACAATCATGTTAGTGATGACAAGTTATTTGAAAAGGGCTTCTAAGGACATAGGAAGGGGAGTGTAAAGACCCACTTCACTATGTGATTTAGATGTGGAAGCTTTGGACTTTAGATCATATGGTTGGTGACGTGATTGAGTGGATAGATTGGAAGTAGATGAGTCAGCCAAGATTGAATTCCCTTTTCTAGTAGGGAAAGGGGTAGATGATTGGCTATGACTAGTGGATGGGGGATTGGAAAGAGACTTACACGAAGGGGTTTGTGATGGAGATGCAATAAGTCAAAGGGGGTCAACACCTTTGGGAAGTGGTATACCCATCATAATAAATTGTAAGAGGATTTCATCCTTGTTGGTAGCTATGTATTAGTTTATGAAAGTAGGTGTTGACAATTTTGACCCCACCGATCAAATTACCACCCTTGCTAAAAAATCCTTGAAACTCCATGGCTAAACAGGCCTTAAGGTTATCTAGGTGATTTAGGGGGTTTTCTTTCACTTGTCTTGTTCTTTGCAAGAAAGAATAGATGTTGACTAGAGCAGTAAAAAGGAGCAAATTATAAAGAGAACTTTGAGCTTTACAAGAAGAAGGGTCCTTTATAAGTTTCTCAAAGGGTTATTTCCCTTTGGGAAGGCCATTCATAGAATTCTGAAGGGTAGGAGGACCATTGCAAAAAATCCAAAGGGTCGATTACTGAAGAAATGGTCCATTTGCAAAGTTCTGAGAAGGTTTTTTCTCTTTGGAAGGGTTTTTTTTCACAAATCTAAAGGGACATTACAAGAATTCTGAAGGAAATAAAAGTTGAAGGATTATTTCAGGTAAAAATCTTGAAGGGTATCTACCCTTTGAGAAAGTTCACCTCCAACAATGCCGCAGGGCACTTTCCCTTCAGGAAAGTCCATTATCAAAATCAACAGGGACATTTCATTCAATTTCGAAGGTTTAAGACAAAAAGTCCCAAAGAAATGAATTCCTTCGAACATTTTATCTGAAGGGAATGGAAAAAGAAACAAAAAAGGAATTTTCAAAAAGTGTGAAGGAATTCCTTTGGATAAATTATCTGAAAGAATTCCTTTCGAAAACCTATCCGCAAGAAAAATACCATTCAAAAATTCTCGAAGGGTATCTGCCCTTCGGGAAGGTTCAAAGCAAAAAGTTTGAAGGGTTATTATCCCTTCAAAAAAGGTCCTTTACAAAATCTTTAAGGGTATCTACCCTTTGGGAAGGGTCAAAACAAAAAAATTGAGGGTTATTATCCCTTCAGAAAAGGACTTAATAGATAAAAGCCAAGGAGACACTTTGGGAAGAATTCGAAAGAAGGACAAAGGACCATTTCAAATCTCAAGGGATGCTTTATAAAAGTCCGAAGGGCAACTTGAATTTTTTTTGAAGGAAATGGAAAGTTTAGAGGGACACTTTCAAATTGTTGAAAGGTACACTTTGAAAATCTGAGGTTGCCATTTGCAGAAACCCGAAGGGTATCTACCCTTTGAGAAAGTTCAAAACAAGATGCCGAGGGGACATTTTAAAATCCCGAAGGGTAGTTTCAATAACCTGAGGGGTCACTAGCAACAATGTTGAAGGATATGTGCCCTATGAAAAAAGGCAAGGGCAATAAGGAATGAATTCCTTTAAACTTTTTGTCCAAATGAAGTTTACAAAGGAAGTTGCTTGACAAAGGACAAAAATTCCTTCGGACTTTTTGTCCGAGGGAATTATCTGAAGGTAAGTGAAATTTCAAACAGCCCTAAGGACCATTGAATAAGTCTAAGGAACTGAGTAGGAAGGAATAAGATGAGACAAATGCATGCAGAATAAAAGTCTACAAAAAAGACATAGATAATTAGAAGGAATATAATAGACAGAAACAAAGGACCGAAAAATGCAAGCAATTTCAACAGGCAATATAAACAAGTTAACACATTCTATAGCATGGAAAGTGGCCCAAAGTAGGATTAGACACGTCTAAGATGTGTAACCATTCCAAACATGACTCTTTTAGTTCTAAAAATGGGACTCATTTGCATGAAGAACTAAAAGATTTTAACGTTGGAGAGCTTAGCATTGATTTCATGCATGCACACTCTTGTTTGTTTTGAGCCTTTCAAATGTTCTAGTAGTTCAAGTGGAGGCCATTGGATGTTGACTAGTCATGAGTTCTACTTGACTGGTTATCAAGTGTCACATCTACTCATGCTTTCCATGCAAAGGAGGACTTTTCTTGTTCCAACTTAGCTTCAAATCAATTCAAGATTAAGTCAAGACATCCAAAGTTGGCATAGATTTCATGCATGAAAAATAATAGCCCAAACTTGAGCCCACCATCTATTTTTTAATGTCAAAGAGTTATCATGCAAGGAAAAAGATAAATTTAGAAGGCTGTGATAACACAAATTGGACTTGGGCTAAAGTGGGAGTTGTCCTCTTATTCTATTTTTAATGCCAACCTCTTGGCTATTGTATATTTTTCTATATAAGTTGGCTTTTCAGCCTTGAATTGTATCCTTCTTTTGACAATATCAAATTCTTCCAAAGACTAAGTTTGTAACATTTTTTCAAATTAATAGAAAGACTCTTTTTATTTTCTAGAATGTTGGTATAGTGTATTCATGTAGGTGATTTGCATAAGTGATAGAGTTTTCTTCCTTGTCAAGTCTTGATTCTTATCTAATTACTAGTTATTCAATTATGCAAGTCATGTTATGTGTTTAATGTCTTTTGACTAAGTTTATAGTGGAGGTAAGTGGCTGGTTAGTACCTTGAATCAGGCTTATTCCATCATTTCCCTCAAGCTTTGATCACAAGATAGAACCTTTTCATGAAATACTTATGCATATTGGTCAATTGGAGTTGAAAGTTCAACCTTTCTCTTGTCTAAATTAGTGTTTTTATGAGCTCTAATTGAGTGGATCAACCAATCATTTAGGTGTATCACCATCATTAGATAGGATTTTCTTTCAAGTTTTCTTTCTCTCTTTTCCCAAGCAGTTTGTAGCGTAGAACAAAGATCCTAATTGATACACCAAAAGGAGCTAGCCCTTATAATCTAGAGATTTAATCCACTGATTAGGTCACCCATAGCCTAGGATTTTTTCCATGTTTCAACAAACTGTGAAGGCCTAAAACTACCTTCACAAAGGTGGAAGTTTGACTGACAACAATAGGGTTGAGGTTCATGGTTGTAGGTGATAAAAGATGGGGACTTGTTGGATTAGAGCGGTGGATTTAGAAGGATATGATGTGGATGTCATGTTATTGGGGGATGAGGTTGATAGGCTTGGTTTTCCTTTACTAGTAAGATGAGGGAGTGGTGATGTATTATGATTAGTAGATGGAATATTTGAATATATATAAGTAAGATTTAGGGCTAAGGGGGTTTGTATAGGGCTAGTGGATGGTGGAAGGGAATGGGATGAGGATAGGGGTTGATGGTGAACTTGTTTAGGGGGTGAATTTAGGCTTATGAGGTCAAAATGATCAGGAAAACAAGCACCCATCTTCCATAGCCATAAGAGGAATTCATCTTTATTTTCTATGATGTATTGATTGATTAGGGTGACTACATCAAGGAATGTTGATACTAATTTGGATGGGCTAGGGGGTTGTGGATGAGGAAGGATGTGGGATGTTGGTTTGGGGCAAATGGGATCAAGGTCAGAGGGTAAGCGAGCACCCATTTCTAGATCTTGTAAAAGGATGACTTCTTTTTTGGTCAAGATGTATTGGTTTACGCAAATTGGGTCCAAATCCATAAGGATAGTTGATAAAAGATGGATGATAATGGGGGTCGATGTGGAGGTAAATTAAGGATTAAATATGGCTTCTTAAACAAATTAGGTTCAAAGTACTGAGCTAGTCTGATGGGTGATGATGAGGATGAAATAGATAAATGGATTAAAATGTGATTGAGATGATGTATTACTATGATTAGAAGTCTAACCGATAGTGCTAACGACCTATCAATGATGCCTAGTTTTTAAACAAGCAAAAGGATTGATGATTTTATGGGTGCCTAGGTTCAAACTAGAAATAGGATGATATGATGGGTTGCTAATTATGAATAGGCAAGATCATTAGACTAGAGATGGTTAAAATGACAATGGGTTTTCTAGATTGAAATTGATAAAATGACATGATGCTAGCAAGATATCAACTAGGTATGAGATTTGATCAATAGGAGTAATAATGGATTACGATGAGAGGATGATATGAAAAGACAAAGGACTAGCTCGAAACCTTAAACCAATTTACTCAAGATATGATGGGGTAGGATTATGTGGTGAAGGTGATGGGATAATGTGATTAGGAAAAATATAGATAGGTGATGATGAAATGATTAAGGGTGATAAGGATGATGTGGACCCATATATGATTGAAATAGCTAACTAGGATAGGATAAGATGAGGTTAGGCTTGATGGGTGATGAAGGCAAGGTCTAGACAATTGACGGGGTATGAACTTAGGATAGGATGTGGATGGTGAGACAAGATGTGATTAAGATAAGTAAGGGTATTACCAATGATGAGTGAGATCAAGGTAATGTATAATTGGAAGGATGCACAAGAAAATAAGGATATGTACAAGAGGGTGACGAGATAAGGATGTACAAGAAAAGATGTTGGTGATGGGGCTGTGACTAATGATGGGTGGATCTAGATAAGATGTGACTAAAAGGATGTACAAGAGAATAAAGGTATGCACAAGAGCTTAAGATAAGGATATACAAGTGGATGGAAGGAGTGAGAGAAGATGCTACAGGGATGATTAGGGCTATGTAGGATATGACATGGATGACAAGGTGTGACTAGGATATGTGATAAGTGGGATATGACTAATGATAAGTGGATGTAATGAGACTAGATGGAAATTAAGATGAGGGTGATGGGAGATAGTATGGGATGTATAAAGGGATGTACAAAAGGATAATATGTACAATAAGATGATGACAAGGATATACAAGATGATGATTGGAATATGTGAGTGATGGGGTAAGGATGACCTAGACTAAGATGGGATGAAGACAAGATGAGCTGGGATAGGATAAGGATATATAAGATAAGTTATGCAAAGACCTAGATAGGCATATAGGTTTGGATGAAAAGGTTGACTTGGTTCATGAATGGCACTAGTTTAACACAACACACACCCAAATAAGCAAATTGTAACTCTATGATTAGTAAACTCAAGAGAGTGTAACTCAATGCCTACACAATCAAATGGCTTCACAGGTGAGGTTGTAGGTCGGTGAACTTTTACAAAATTGACTGAACCCTCTTGACCCCATCTATACATGATGGCTACTTAGGAGCTGATACTGACTTTGGTAGCAGCATGCCTATTACAACCGAAAGGTCCCTATGATAGGTTTACATGGGCTCTCTAGGTGCCTCCCCTATATATGTGGAGGTACTATGGGGCCCAAGTTTATATAGGATGTTGTCTGACTACCCTATATATTTGAGCTTATCCACCCCTGTCTTCACAAAACCCTTTATGGAGAATTTTTCTTAGGCACATGATGACAACTATCCTGATTTTTAGACTCTGTCGAAACATGAAGTTTGGTAGAATACAAAGTTTGGACTAATGTGTGGTGGTGAAATCCATGGTCACTAGCCCCCTAAAAAAGAAAAAGGGAATGGGGCTCATAAGTAGTTTTTGATCCCCCAATAATCACCACAAGGATGCAAGGGGGAATGCATATACCGATTGTAGCCCTCGAGATACAAATAGGCAACAAAAAAGGAGATTAATTAACTGATTAAGATTAAGTGCATAGTATGTTTACAAGATGAAAGATAATAATATACAAGACAAGGAGATACATACAAGATGAAACAATGAAAATGATATATATAAAGTAAGATGATTAAAAAGATTCAAAATAATTTTTTTTTAAGTGTCAAAAGAGTTATTTGACTAGCATCCTATAAGCACACAGTTAGTAGTTTGACTTTGGCATTGAAAAGAGGTAACCTGCAAGACAAGACGTTAGTAGTTTTGATAATTTGGCTTTGGAAATTATATTATCTACAAACACATGTCAATTATGTCAACAAGCAAAATTTAGACAAATGATTTAAAAATGATATTTTTATTTGGCTCCAAAATTGATCAACCTGTAAAACAAATGATTAGTATGTTTAATCAATTTTAATCTTTGACCAATCGTCCCATAGAATCCTCAAGGCAACCTTAAAAAAAAGTGTTAGTAATTTGAATAAATTTAATTCTTGTGATGTTGATAATTCCACACTTTTTATATGATTGTTATTTTGATATTAATATGACTAAATTATCACATTCTAAAAGAGATGGCTAAAAAGAAATATTCAAATAAACACTTCTATTTAGATGTCATTATATATACAAAGGACACTTTCACAATCTAGTCGACTATATAATAACATGAACTATGATTAAAAGGAAACATTTAGTCACTTACTATGCATACATTTATAATTCAAATTCAAATCAATATTTAAAACTGAAGTCAAGACACAAAATTTAAAACTTCAACTTGGTGCCATGAAACTCACAAAACTCAAGATCCTTAAAATATTGACTAAGAGCTCCATCTAGATTTAGTAAATCTAGAATCTTCAAGACATAATGGTCTATCCTTGGGTTTTAATTTTCTAATAAATGGGTCAACAAGTAACCCAAGATGGAAGAGGTAGGACTGACACTAAGCTTAGATGAGATAGGATGGAGAACAAGCTCAGGGCATGGCATGTCAAGGGGAGATCAATCGATGGATGCAAGTTGTAACAGTTAGGGGAGATGGAGTCCGGGTAGCAAACAATATGGTAATGTAAATCTAAGAAAAGAGCATCGATAAAGTATGGAGTGGCCCATAGAATGAGCAGGGACTAACCACGTCAAAGGATGGCCATCTACCAAGCTTGATACAATTTTCTCTCTCTTTTTGGAAGCATTAGAGAAGTTGATAAAATCTCTGGTTACACAAAAGGGGCATGGCATTTATGGTGATGGATAACCTGATCACCACTTTATAAGCTCAACATGGATCTTAAAATTCAAACACTTTTAATTGTTTACAAACAACCAAGCTCCAAAGCTTATTCCACTTGACTTTTAATACGTGTCATTATAAAAACCATAGAGAATAAATATAAAGCTAACAAAATCCAATGTAACCCTAGATCCAAAATCCCAAAAATGTTAGAAGAAGTTTAAAATAACAGAAATACCAAACCATAAATTGGCCTAGAGATTAAAGGATTAACCATTTTTAACAAAAATTGAAGGGTCAATTACTACTTTTTATACTACATTTACCCCAACTTTCCCATTGTTTCATACGATGCAAGGAAACTCTCCATAGACGAACAAACCCTACAAGGGAATTTGATCACATCCATAAATCATTGTAGGCAAGTAGCCTATAAATTTTTAGTAAGAAATACAATGTCTCTCACACTGTTATTCGAACGGAAAAAATTATGAGTAACAGAGACTTTGAAAAGATCAAATTTGTAAAGGATTGGATCAGATCAGCCCATGATTTGGGATAAATTTTTATCAGTTTTACAATATTACAGATTATATTAAAAACATTAATAAAATGAGACCCAAAGAAAATTGGAAGCCATCAGAAGATGAGTGAACATACTTCGTGTTGAAGGCCAATATCCACCACCAATGGAGCAAATCCCACACTAGTAAAAGCTATTATCAGGCATTCAAATTACTCCATCAAAAAGAAGGATAATAACATATAACTCATATTATATATACTTCTAAAATTAATTACTCAATTTCACTAATGCAAATAACAATCTAAAATTAAATTTATAATGATAATGGCGGCCAACACTAACAACATTATTACAGATCAAAGTTGCTACATGCAAAGTAGCGGCTATGCTTATAAACTAAACCCTGTAGAAACAAGACCATTAACAAGATTATGACTAAATTAAAATATTGTTATTCTCTGTCTCCCATCATGGTCACCAATTTGTGGCATGAAATTTGAGCTTAATGATTAAATTATGTAATTTAACCACTTAAAACCTTAAACTACTAAGTAAAGTCTAGAGCCATTAAGACCTAAATGCAATTAGATGAACACATCATTCAAATCTATGCTTAAATCATGAAGCTAAATGCTCTAAACCAAGATCAAATAGAATAAAAGGATGAGATTACTTACCTTGACTCAGAAATTTGACATAGTGGCGTTGCTTGATCAATGACAGCTGATGAAGGATGTTTGGACATGGATTTGATGCTTGTTTGCTAATTGGACATGGATATGACATGAGAATTCAAGTCGGCTCCAATGGAGGAGAGGAGTGGTTTAAATAGAAAGAGGAGGGAAAAATATATGGTGGAGATTTGAAGTTGGCTTGTGGAGATCAATGGATGGGGATTATCTAAGGAATTTTAAATTCCTTATAGGGTTCTAAATGAGAGAAGGTTCTAGAGGTAGAAACCTCTAGAATCTCTTTGGGAGGGTTAAACATGATTAAGGATGGATTAGATAGGTGTTAGGTGGATGATTAGGGACTAAGGGTGTAGGAGAGGCTAGGAATAAGCTAGTGTAGGTGGGTAGGTGGGTAAGTGGGTCATGGGAATTTAAAATTTCCAAATATTAGATAAGTGAAATTAGATTGGGATAATGAGGCTTTAGAATAATTAATGAAGGAATGAGATAAAAGACTATGGTTAGTAGATTATGAATAATAGAAGGGGGTATTAGATACAGATGACTATAAAATGGATAAATTAACGAGATATATTAAATTAAATAGAATTAGTGTCTACTAATAGGAATATTAGTGACAAAAATATAAATGAACAATTTTAAATGCATATATGTGTGTGTGTGTGTGTGTGTACACACACACACACATATATATGTATATGTATATATATACATATACATATACATATGTGTGTGTGTATATGTAGATGTATATATAAATATAAATTATATATATATATACACACACGCATATATATGTATATGTATATATATACATATACATATACATATGTGTGTGTGTGTATGTAGATGTATATATAAATATAAATTATATATATTTATATGTATACACACACGCATATATATATATGTGTGTGTGTGTGTGTGTGTGTACATATAAATATATATAATTTATATTTATATGTACATCTACATACACACACACACACACACACACACACACACACACACATATATGTGTGTGTGTGTGTGTGTGTGTGTATACATATAAATATATATAATTTATATTTATATATACATCTACATACACACACACACACACACACACACACATATATATATATGCGTGTGTGTATACATATAAATATATATAATTTATATTTATATATACATCTACATATACACACACACATATGTATATATATATACATATGTGTGTGTGTGTGTACACACACACACACACATATATATAGATATATGTATATACATATGTATATGTAAACATATACATATACATACATATATATATGTACACACACACACACACACACACACATATCAGTAGGAATAGAATGACATCTAGCAAGTGAAATATCAGCATTAGTATCAAGCAAGACATTCAAACTATATGGTTTGTAACTTAGAGTTACATCATGAATCTGAACTATGTATTAAATGTGAAAAAATTTGGTCATTTGCTGAAGTTTCATTTTATTTTTTTAAATTTTTGTATTATGTTATGTCTATGAAAGCTTCTGATGAACCTGTTGTTCGTATTCCTCTTGATCAAGTAAGGAAGATATTTATTGTCTTAAGGATACATTTCATAATTAAGTTTGAAATATTCTCAATTCAAAATTTCCAAGCTAACCTACATGTTAGCTTAGCTCTTGCTCAACCGTTAGTTGCTCTTTAGAAAAAAATTACAATAAGTCATCAGGTTATTTTTCCTCCTACACTTGGTGGTCAGATGTTAAGGATTCTTTCAATGTTATATATGGATCACACCATCTTTTAAAGGTTATATCAATATACTCTATCACACATAATACATAATATATACAAACATCAATACATCCTATATCAGAAAATATATATAGGTCTAACTCTTAGCATATATATATATAGAAGGTATATTCTTATATATACCTTCTATATATATACTAGTATACTAGGAATGTCAGGAATAGGTGTATGCTCTTCGCTTGCCCTTCTGTGGGAACCTACGAATCAGAATTTTTTCTTAAGTTTGTTATTTCCTTAGTCTGTTCTGAAAGCTTTGTAAACTCTCTATGTCTGTTCTTTAATTTTGAAGGGGGGGATATGACCAACAAGATCATCAAAAGCTTTCATAGGCATAACATAATCTAAAAATTTAAATAGATAATCTGGAATTTCAGCAAATGACTAAAAACTTTCAGTAGCAGGGTTAAAGCTTGGCAAAAAAGTAGACCATTAAATTAAGAATTCAAAACCATGTCTACAAATGAAATTCTTGAAGGGATTATTTATGCTAGTAATCCTTGGATTATTAGATTCAAGGTATAACATTATAGTAAAACACCATGTTTTACCATCAAGTTCCTGAAACTGTGATGTCCATGCCAAATGAGTGTTATTAATTTCAGCAGAGGCTTTATGAGATTTTTTGGTGAGAGAATTTATCTCATGAGTTAACTGATTTGCAACAGATGGAGTGGATCTCCATATATGCTAATAAAACTCATCATGCACTTTTGTAAATGTTACTACCATGACTGATTTTTTTGAATTATCTGAATTGAATTCTCTAGATATAAAATCAGCTAGACAATTCTTTTTCCCTAGAATATGCTCAACAAAGAAATCAAAATCTGATAGAAAAGTTGCCCACCTAGTTAACCTGCTCAGATCCTTTCTTCAGATTATCAGTAGAATGAAGAATACTCATAAAATTATTTAAATCATATCTAACAAGAAATTTCTTTGATCTAACAAAAAATATGAAAGCTTGAATAACCTTAATAACAACAAGAATTTCTTTATGAGTAGAGTGAGTTTTTCTGACCCTGTTTAAAATTTCCAGAAGCAAATTTGTAAGGCTTCTCTGAACCATCTGATAATCTTTCTTTAAGCATATCACCCCAATATAAATCTGAGGCATTTGTCTTAATGATCTTTAGACCATTATCAGTGAGAACTAGAGGTGGTAAATTCTGACAATTCTTCTTTATTCTTTGAATAGTTTTTGTCATCTCATCAGACCATGCTGGAGGATTCTTCGATAACCTTTTATTCAGAATAATTCTATCCTATGCAATGTTATAATAATATCTAGCTACATAGTTTACATAGCCAAGAAATCTCTGTAATAAATTTTTATCTTTCAACTCTTAAGAATTTTTTTTGATATTCTTTAAAACATGTTCTTGTACTGCAACTTCCTCTGATTTTATAGTAACCCCTAGAAACTCAATTTCATCTTTAAAAATTGGCATTTTCTTCTCAAATAGAACCAAACCATTATCATACACAATTTGATAGAATTGCTCCAGATGATTAAGATGTTCTTTAGGTGATCTTGAAAAAACTAATATATCATCTATATAGACAATGATAAAATTATAGTGTGATGAGAAAATTTTATTCATCATTTCTTGAAATATACTAAGAACAATTTTTAGATCAAAAAGTAGAACATTCCATTCATATTGGCTAAAAAGAGTAATAAAAGCAGTTTTGTACCTATCTTGTTCTGGCACTTATATCTGCTAGAATCCTGATTTCAGATCAAACTTACTATAAACTTTACTTCCAATTCTTTGTAAGATTTCATCTTTTGAAAGAATATGATGCTGAACAGGTAAAAAATACTTATTAAGAGGGACATAATTTATAACTAGTCTCTTCTTACCCCTTATCTGCTCTGATCTTTTATTTACATAGAATGCTTCACATACCTAAGGGCTATCGGCATCCCTTATCAAACCTTATTTTTTCAATTATTTTAATTCCTAAAAACATTCTTCCCTAAGTGAAGGAGGCATTTCTTGATATCAAACTTACTGATGGTCTGATATTTATAATTGTTAAGCAATTTAATGTTATCAGAGCTATGAGCCTTGTGTCATGAGCCATATATAGGCCCTGTAAAAACCTATTACTTTTGTAATATCTCTTTGATATATCAATACCATTATACTTTCATCTCTTGCTATCTGTATCTATCTTGTTGTTATTTTGGTCTTTTATCTCCATATTTTCTTTAGATAATAGGGAAGATAATGATCCCATAAAGCCATGAGGAAGGTGTGATAGTGGATCTGTATAATACCAATGATATGAAGACTATGAATGCATCAAATCAGATAACTTCAGATACTGCAAGTACATCTGATATCTGTACTCTCTCTGATATATCTACTAGTTCATTCTTTTTTGTAAATAAAGCAACTGTAGAATTTGATGAAGAAAATCCTAGTTTTGAATGGAAACTCCCAACTCTTAAGCCTACAAATGTTTATGACAAGCTTTCTCCTTTTCATCTTATTACTAAAACTTTTGTAATTTTTTTTGAAAATGTTATTCAAGTTAAACAAAATGATGATTATAAATATCACTTGCAAATAGTTGATGATAAAACTATCTGTCAGTTAAAATCTTAGTTTAAATATAAGTTTTTGCATATTGGTGCTGTTACTATTAGTGTTTTTCTTTTATTCAAAAGAGATCTGAATATCAATATTTAAGGATGTTTACTCGATAATAGACATACCACCTTTAGTGCTTGTTTACAAAATGATGTCCAAACTAGTCTTCATTATGGTCTGATCTTAACAACTATTTATCCAAATTATCCATTAACTATACATCAAGAAGAAAATCTAAATAAAGTCTTGAAGCTTTTTCTCCAAACCCATGGATTAGATATGATCTTTGGCTCTTGTCCTCTTGATATTAAATACCAAGTCATGTATCAATTAACTAATACCCTTCATCCTGCTATCAAGCATACTCCCGTGCAAGGCAAAAGCATGGTGTTTAGAGCAACCAAAAATAGTCAGATAATTTCTATTGAATCAATTTCTTGGTCAGATCTTAAGTTTCCCAAAAAATGGATTGCAGACATAGACTTTGTCCAAAATCCCAATAAATCCTTATCTTTTGCTACATCTATAAAATATTTGCCAAACAAATCTATCATTATATTTGAATCTCACAATGACTTGAAAGATCATATGAAAGTATACAATTACAACAACCATTGCCTTCAATCAATCCTCATTGTCTGCATCTCAAGAAAGTCTATGATCCTCAAATAGATTCATACTTTTGTGTTGACTATCAAAAAATTATAAGTCATCCAAATCAGTCTAGTATTCACATGGTTAAAAGAGATTTAGCTATTCAAAAACTACTTGAAAAAAATAAGAAGTTACTTGCTGAAACCAAAAAAATTAATATGAAAAGAACTTTTGAAGAAAAGACTAAAAAGAAAGATGAAGAAGGTCATGTATGGAAAACTCCTTTAGGAGATGAATCATATACAGAAAAAGGATTCCCAAAGTTTGTTGATTTCAATCAATATTCATCTGATGAAAAATTTAGAGCATAAATGTATTATCTTAGAACATCTGACAAAAGTCTTAATTAGTCTACCAAAGTCAAGTTAATGAATTGGAATAATCTTGCAACCAAATGCTTAAATAATAAAATTTCAGAAATACAGTTGAGTCTTGACTATGTTTTTAAGATGTTAAAAAGTATTGAGTTATATCAGAAAGGAGAACTTACTAGAGCAATCAATGTTTTGAATGATAATGTTACTACTCAACATAGTCAGCTTGTTCAAAAAATAGATAATGAGTATAGTATAATTAGACTACAAAAACAATCTATTGAAGCCAAGATAGAAAATTTGATTATTGAGGAAAAGGTTATCAGTCAAAGTCAAGATCAACTTCAATCTAGTGTAGGTTCTTTTGAAACAGATTTAAAAAATCAAATGTCTACTCTTGAAACAAAATAGGAAGAATCATACCAAGAAATTAGACAACTATCTTCAGCTTCTGATAGTATAGCTAGAGAAGTAGTAAATCATAGTTCTATCCTCTCTACTTTATTGAGATTCTAAATTCAATAAAGGATAAAGGCCAATCTTCTCGACCACAGCTAGAAATAGTGGTTCCAAAAAATATTGATTATAATTAGAATATCCATTCCTGGCAAAATGTTCTAAAATTACAAAAAAAATCATTTATGAAGTCTAAATCAAAGAGTCTACTTGATCTACAAAAAATCTCTTGATAAGATCTTCTACGTAGGCATGGGTAAGATAGACCCTGCTGAAATAGAAAGCTATTTTGAGATAGGAGAGTCTTCAACATCTAAATCTCCATTAAATTCTCAAATAAGGACTCTAAATCTTTAACATTTCTTCTAGAAATTTAATTGTGAACCACCAAAAAAAAGAAAAAAAATGATTCATGCAATGCTAGCTTGGACTAGTGTACAGATTCATGGTCTTAAAAAATATCCTTTTAGTGTTATCCAATAGATTGCAAACAGGTTCATAGAAACCATCAAGGAATGGTGAGATGCTAGTGGTACAATGTTTTATGAAAGCATTTACACTCATCCGGAACCAATCTCTGCACTTTGCAATGCTTTACTTTCTAAATTTGTTGGGACACTTGATAATGACAAAGAGACAAACAAAGCCAAGTTTCTTAAAGCTCAATTGTGTGATATGACCAGGCTAGATGAATATATGTGCTATATGGACAATTTATTCTATAATTCTGGAGAAATCTTTAATTCAACATACAAGATTAAGTATATAGAATCATTTCCTGAATATTTTGCTACCAAGTATAAAGTTGTTATGGGTGAAAATATTCCAATCATGTTCTTTAGAAGAATAAACCAGAACATTAAAGCAGTTAATGAGAAGCTGTGTGCAGAAAGAAAGGTACAGAAAGAAACTATGAAGTTTCATAAATAGATAGGTGCAAAATTTTGTAATTCTCTAGATGATAATTTTGGTTGTATGGATGTGCATAGATACAAGTAGTACAAAAGAAATAAGAAATCACATTCTTGCAAATGTTTTTCTGGAAAAGAGTTCACTTATAATAAGCCTTGGAAGCCTAGATATAAATTTAGTAAAAAGAAGTCTGGTCCAAAAAGGATATTAAAAAAAAAGAAACATGGTTATCGAAAGAAGCCCGTTAAGTGTTTCATCTGTTAAGGTGATCACTATGGTAATAAATGTCCTAATAGGAGAAAAGAATCCAAAAAGATTAATTTTATGAATAGTTATGGAATTGACGAAGATGAATATGTGCTAGTATCAGAAGAATATGAGCTTTAATATGAAATATATTTTGTGGGAAACATCTGATAGTGATGATAATCAAATAAATATGAATCAAAAGATGAATCATCTGATTATGATTCTGATATAAGATTTTAGATTCATATGATTTTTGCTCCTTGTCTAGATGCCTTGAGTTTATCTTAACAGATATCTTTCTTTAGTCTGTTTTGAAAGCTTTGTAAACTCTCTGTGTCTTAAGCAATATAGGTAAATCTATGTTATAGTATACTAGTACTAGAGTATATTAGCGAAAAATTAGCAGGATACATTAAATTAAATAAAATTAGTGTCTACTAATAGGAATATTAGCGACAACAATATAAGTGAGCGATTTTAAATGCATACATGTGTGTGTGTATTATATACACACACACATATTATATATATATATATATATATATATATATATATATATATATATATATATATATATATATATAATATGTGTGTGTGTATATAATACACACACACATGTATGCATTTAAAATCGCTCACTTATATTGTTGTCGCTAATATTCCTATTAGTAGACACTAATTTTATTTAATTTACATATATATATATATATATATATATATATATATATATATATGTATATATATATATATATGTGTGTGTGTGTGTGTGTGTGTGTATATACATGTATATATGTAAATTAAATAAAATTAGTGTCTACTAATAGGAATATTAGCGACAACAATATAAGTGAGCGATTTTAAATGCATACATGTGTGTGTGTGTGTGTATTATATACACACGCACGCATATATATATATATATATATATATATATATATATATATATATATATATATATATATATATATATTCATCATTCAAATTTTGACTAGAATATGCAATAGGTCTTCCTTCTTGACTCGATA